>JAJJWW010006436.1:0-19387 GCA_023531295.1 Papaver armeniacum | reverse complement strand
GAAGAAAGAATCGAAAGAAATGTACTCCCTCCGTCCCATGAGCTACCTAAAGTTTGCACAAATTTTAAGGCAAGGAGGAAAGTGGAGTATATTTAAATATTTCTTTTTTTAGGGGATTAGCCAAAAATGTCCCCAAATTAGTAACCGATACACTTAAGTGCATCCGTTTTTTTCCAAATTGTGTATCTGTCCTTCCCGTCAACACTAACATTACGGAAGCACTTTTTTTCAACCAGCGAATAATAAAGTCAAATATCTCATTCCACATCATCAATTTAGACAGTAAAATGACTCTTTGCCCAAACTATTAAATTTCTAAATGCACTCGAGTTAGTGGGTTGTGGTTAGAAGCGTGGATGCGTCATTTTCTGTCACGTATCATGCGGAGAAGAGGCAACCAAAAAAAAAATGGTGCAGTTCAGTGCAAAAATGGAGATCGAGCGGGAAGACTCTTTCTTCTCTAACTCCCCCACTCTTCCACTTACCCAATATCCCTCTATCTTTCTTTTCTCCCGCATGTTCTTCTTTATGGCTTTATATAGGTTTCTTCTGTGAGATTAAAAATCATATGAGAGGGAGTATTGTACCAGATTTCAGTGATGATGGATAACCCTAAAGCCAGAAGGTTTGACTCTTAAAACCTTACTCTAATTTTAGATTTCTCTAATAAAAACATAGTTCTATTTAGTTTATGCCGTCATGTATGATTTATTGCATTTTTATGCTATAAAAATCATTGTTTGATGAATGAATTGATGAGTTTGAAATGGTGCAATCCGAAAAAAGTTATATATTTCTGTTTAATTGCATGTTGAATTTTTGGTATTTCATTAGAATTTATTCTTGATTTTGTGAAACCCTAAATTTAAAGTTTGTATTTTAAAAGAAATTTCACTTAAAAGTATCTTTGTTTAAGTTCAAATTCTGAAAATTTTAGTTTTATGAAATTAAATTCATTGTTAATTACTCCTTTGCTTTGTCTGAATTGAAGCTTAACAGTTATGATATGTTGCCCCAAAATACTTTTGTCATTTAAACAATTCTTACTGTGGATATCATTCTTATGTGCTTCCTTGTTCAACTAACTAGAGATAGAGTGCTAGACAAATTAGTACAATTCTAGAATGTACTAATTAACTAATAGCAATCCAGCGTACTGGAATGTGGATATCAATGGAGTCGCAAAAATATTATCTTTATCTTATCAATTGGTATGTTCATTAGCTTTTTAAAACTAACCAACTCCTTATAAATAGCCAACGGTATCTATCCATGAATATAAAAGCATCAAAATTTAATAAGAGCCAGTAGCCGCTGGTTTCAGAGTGCAAAGAATGTATGAGCTTGAATGGAATTCCAGTGAGAGGTTATGTTAATGAACTCACATGTTTGTTTGAGCACAGATTATATTTTTTTTTATGCAAATAAATCCATTGTTTAATTGTATGAAGTTTTTTAGTTATAATAAGCTGAAGTTTGATTGGTGTTCCTTTTCATTTGGTTTGCAGAAACTTAGTCAAGTACCCATATCGTGATATAAAGGTTCATATAAAAGGAGATGGCTTGTTTTTTGGCTTGTTTCTTGAATTTCCAAGGTTAGATGTTGATCGAATGGGTCTTTTTGCTCTGTGTAAGATGATTCATGATAAGTTGCTACTCAAAAATAATGAAAAGGTGGACTTAATTTGGATGGTTAGTTTGTCTGATGATAGAGATTTTTCCGAAATGTGGAATGAGGCAAATACTGATGATGAAGGCTGGGTTAATCTGACCGCGGATATAGTACCTACTGGTGATAACTTAGCTTCAGCATCAGCATCCGGTGTGACTTCCAGTACTACCGTCAGGAAAAGTCCTAGGCTAATGAGTAAGTTACGAGACAAAGTGAAAGCTGATCTGAATATGACATGTGCTAGAAGACTCGTTATTGATCTAGATGAAGAAGCTGAATGGATGAATACCCAAGCAAGTGTAGCTGATAATATTCAAGTGGAGAAACATAGTGGTAAGGGGAAAGCAGTTATGGTTGACAATTGTGAGGATGCGCTATTCTGGTCAGCAGCTGCATCGCAGGATAATGTTGTCGAAGAATCTCTTCAAGATTTTAACGTTCAACTAACTAATGTAGAGCCTGATGAATGTCATCCCGTTGATGATCCAGAGTTAGATAAAGAGTTCATGAGCGATAAAGAAGACAATGACAATGAATTTATGCAATGTCTGAAGAATTTCAAGGAGTCGATTCATGTTTACGATGATGAAGTTGTAACTCTGAAGGAAAACTCGGTGATTTATGGTGCAGGTAAATTTTGCGACATGCATTTGTCAAGTCTACATTTGCCAGCGAGATTTCTTTAGTGCTTAAAAAAAAATCCCCAGTTTATTGACATATTGTGGTTAATAATCTCTTTTGCATTTCTGTGAATCGTAACATAATTACTTAAGATTGTACTTAACATACAACTAGACTAGTAGTATTATACAGTAGTACTCATTTAATCAAACTAGAATATCTAATCATTTCATGTTGCAGGTAACACACAGTTAGATAATAAAGTTGTCATCAAGGACAATCAAAATGATAAGTTGGCAAAGCTAAAGTTTGTGAACAATTGTTTCTTTTCTCAGACTGACTGTGATGGTGACAAACCTGAGAACAATTTTGAAGGTATAGTTTACATTTGTTTCAACTGTTACTTTTTTCCAGTATAAAACTTTGTGAATACCAATGAGATATGTAATTGATTTTGCAGAAGATCATTATGAAGATTTGTTGGAGTCAGATGATGAAGGTAAAGCTTCAGAATGATAGTCTTTTTACTATTTATGCTTTTGTCTATTTATAGTCAGTTGTTTCTTTTGAAGTTGAAATTACTGACTTATTTTTGTTTGCATGTATATAAGGAAATGGGTTGAAAGATGAAAATCAAGCTAATGGACCTAGTTTATATCACCAGATGTATGCTGAAGAAATTCAAAATGCTGAGGCAGATGAGTTGTTTTCTGATGACGAAGTTCCAGAGACCCTAGATCTTTCTAAGATAGAAGTTGGACAAGAATTTGCAGACAAGCATGCCTTCAAGAGACATCTTAGATGGTTCTGTGTAAAGAATGGTTTTCAGTTCAAGCTTAAGAAGAGTGACCATGTAAGAATTAGGGCTGTTTGCAGATTTAAACGTGAGTATGAATGTCCATTTCTTGTATATGCTAGGCAGCTCCCGAATGAGAAGACTTTTACAGTTAGGGGTGTGAACATGAACCACAATTGTGTTGGTGATCCTTATGGAAGAAATAGGTCAGCTGATCCAAATTTTGTTGCCGAGCATGTTCTAGAGAAGATGAGGACATCTCATGGTGATGAAGTTCCAAAGGCAGCTGACATTCAACAAGAATTTCACATGGCTTACAACACAAGCATTCCGTACAATGTTGCATGGAAAGCAAGGAACAGAGTTTTAGAGAAGTTGCATGGAAATTATGAAGAAAGCTATAGGCAGGTACCAAGCTTTTGTGAGATGGTTGGAAGAACAAATGAGGGTTCTATTGCTACTTATACATATGGGAGGGTTGATCATGCCTTTGAGTCCATGACAATTTCGTTTGCTGCACCAATGAGAGGGTTTCTTGATGCAGGAAGACCCGTGATAGGCTTAGATGCATGTCATTTAAATGGTAAATGTGGGGGTGTATTACTAGCTGCCACTGCTCTTGATGGTCAGAATGGGTTAATCCCGTTGGGGATAATGGTTTGCAGGAATGAGTGTTTTGAGAATTGGCGATTGTTCCTTAAGCATCTTGCTCCAACAATTACCAGACATCCCATGACTTTGAATTTCATCTCCGATAGGCAAAAAGGATTGCTTGAAGCTGTGCATCAGTTGTTCCCTGGATGTCCTCATAGATTCTGCATGAGGTACTTTCCACTCTTACATTGTTATTTGGGTAATTAATAATTTTTTCGAATGTTCGCGAACACTCATTCTTTTACTTTCTTTCCTTTCCTTTCTAGGCATATGCTGAAGAACTTCAAGACACATTTTAGAGGCTCTAAGTTGCATAACATTGTATGGAATGCTGCCAAAGCCTATAAAGTTAGACATTTCAAGGTAATGAATTATGAATCTGGTTATCTGTTATGCTTGTTAGAAACACATGAATAACCTATTTGAGCAAATATATTAATCTTACTTGTTATTTTTTTATTTCATCTTTATGGTTGTTAGGAACACATGAATGACCTGTTGACTGAGAGTGTTGATGCTGTGAAATATTTAATGGAGGAAGACCCTCGTAGTTGGTCTAGGGCTTTTTTTGACTTAAATAGCTGTTGTGAACATGTTAACAATAATTTCTCTGAGTCATTCAATAACATGATCAGAAAATTGAGGGACAAACCAATTACAAAATTGGGAATGATGTATGGTCAATTGGTTATGGGAATGTGGCATAAGAGAAAGCATGATAGCGCAAGATGGGATGATAATGCACTTGTTCCATCAGCCGTCAAGTTGCTAGGAAAGATGATGAAGTTAACCAACACTTTTAAGGTTCAGCCATCTGTGATGGGAAAACTATACGAGGTTACTAGTGTGCACAAGAAGGTCATGATTGTCAACCTTCATGACAAAACTTGCAGCTGCATACAATGGCAATTGAGGGGGTTTCCTTGTCAGCACGCTGTGTGTGTATTGACACCCATGAGGCCAAAGTGGATTGAGTAAGTGGTCTAACTAATTTTTTCCTTTCATTAAGTCATTAATTTCACTTGGCTTCCTGAGGTTTAATGATAGTTTTTTTTTATTTATTGTAGGTACTGTAGCAAGTTTTATTCTGTCCAGTATTATAGAGCCATATATGCACATGACTTTGTACCTTTAGAAGACAGAGAGGACTGGGTACAGGTACACTATTTCTTAGTTTATTATGTTTTCAGTTAAGTGTTCCTTCTGTTTTTGTATTTTATATATATCATTTTCATAATATTTTTTTATTTATTTCTTATTTTCTTCTTATTTCTTTCTTTTAAAGTCTCTTAACAACAGTTATTGATGTAGCTTGGAGATACAGACCCAGGAGTTGAGCCTCCACTACTGATGAGGAAGGCAGGTAGGCCGAGAGTCAATAGGAGGAGGGCTCATGATGAACCACACAACGAAAAGAAAGCTAGATCGTGCTCCAAGTGTAAGAAAACCGGACACAATTCTAGAACCTGTGCTGGGGGTGAAGTTGGATCTAATCCTAAAGGTAAAAGGGCAAGAACTGAGGTAGATGGTGTAAATTTCACTACAACTGACCTACATGGAGGACAAAGCAGTGGTACTAGGAAGAGAGGCAGACCAAGGAAGGCAACCTCATTTGCAGCCTCCACTCAGTCTTTTGGTAGTAATGGAAATGTTGGACAATTTTTCAAGCAGTTTTTCACATTGGAGGAGCCACAGTCTAAGAAGCAGAAGAAGTAATAATCTAAGAAGCAGAAGAAATAATCTGAGTTCTTCAACCAGATTCTATGTTTCTCCTTGTCTAGTTTGTTTATTTCATATCAGAACTTATTAGCATTTCTATCTATGGTTTGTTTATTTTAAGTAGTTTCTGGTAGACTTATTATGGGTTTTTAGGTAACTGCAAGACTTGTTATGGGTTGCTGTTGATTCTGCTAGACTGATTGATGTCTTACAGACTTGCAGTGAAAATCTTAAGTTTCAAATTAATATATTAGGTTAGTTATTATACTTTTGATGTTGATTACAAGTTTCCTTTGATTTTGCTTAATGCTATTGCTACTGCATTTTGGTTAGTGTTTCAGGTTTCTTTTCTGCATTTCTGTTAGTGTTAACCACGGTTAGTTTCTCTAAACCTGAGGGGTTTTTGGTCAGTTTCAGTCTTAAAGTATTATGACTTGTCAGTTAACAGTCGTTAACTGGGTTTTGAAAAAAATAGGGTAGAAAAAGTCAAAGAAAGGACAACTATGAAAAGGTTAGAAAAAAACGGACAGAAAAATAAATAGTGATTAAAAATGGGGACACTTTATTAAATGACCCTATTTTTTACAAGTATACCTTTATGGGCAATAATTAGTAAAATTTAGAAACGATTTATCTCTTAAACTATATCACTGTTTTTTATAAACTTTATGCCGTTGAAAATCATTTTAAAACACCTACGTAACGAATATAAACATGACTATCAAATTATACATATTTCTTATAGAAAAAATAATCAATTAAAAGGATAGTTTTAGAAATATCCCCTTGGTTAGTGAAATAGCTCATCTATTTGTGGACAAAACTAAAAACCAAGTAGCTCATCTAATTAGGGACGGAGGGAGTAAGTATTTTTGTGTGAATTTTGTTATGTAGGAAATTTCATATGGTCATAGAAATAATATATTAGGATGAGTCTAGTCCTATTGACCCAGTGTGTCTTTGGTCCTTTTTGGAAAATATATTATAATTTGGTTTTATAAATTATTGTTTGGTCCTAGTATGATGTAAATATCATTTGTAGGGACAAAAATATCCTTTTGTGAGCATATATATAGAAAAAACCCTAGAAAATATCTTCTTTTTCGGATTCACTTTTTCTCTCTTAGTTTTAGATCTACTTTCTCTCTCTTTTTTTGTTTTTCTCCTGCTGCTGTTTTGTTTGAAGATTGAGATGAAGATTTTCAACAGAGATTGAGATTTTCAACAGAGAAGATGATGATGAACACGATGATGATGATAAAGATGATGAGAATATCAAGATGATGAACAAGACAGTGATTTTGTGACGAAGATTTTTTGCTTTTTCTCCCGTTTGATCTTGTTGTGGTTGAAGATGATGATGAACAGGATGAAGATGATGAAGACGACGATAGATTTATGTTTTTCTTCGTCACTGCTGCTGCTACTGTTGAAGATGATGAATTTGATGAAGTTCATTCTTGAAATATGGACTTCATTTTCTGGAATGAAGTCTGTTTTTAGGTTTTATACGGACTTCATTTAAGAATGAAGTCTGTTTTTTAGGTTTTTATATGGACTTCATTTTACTGGAATGAAGTCTGTTTTTTTAGGTTTTTATGTGGACTTCATTTTCTGAATGAAGTCTGTTTTTAGGTTTTTATGTGGACTTCATTTACGGAATGAAGTCCATTTTTTAGGTTTTTATCTAGACTTCATTTACGGAATGAAGTCCGTTTTTTTAGGTTTTTATATGGACTTCATTTCTGGAATGAAGTCTGTTTTTTTTAGGTTTTTATATGGACTTCATTTCTGGAATGAAGTGCTACAAGAAAATAAGTAAAAATTAACATGGAAGGGTATTTTTGTCAGTTTAATATTTTTTAATAATTATGGACCAAACAGTAAAGGCGTTTGACCAAAGGACCAAACAGACATGGGCCCACCTAAAAAGGGACCAAACGATATTTTTCCCTTTTGTTATATATATTTCTTAACTTTAGGTCCTTATAAATTTAGTTAATTTAGTATAAACCCTCATAATATCTTATATAATGTACCGAAATCCTTTATAGATGAACGGCTCACATCAAATACGTGTTTCAATCCAATGAACAACATCGAATTTACACACAGAATTCCCTTATCAGATGAACGGCTTGCGTCAATTCCTTGTTTTTAAGTTAGTGATCCAACGGACTATATTGAAATTGCACACAAAAAAAAATTTGGCCGACTTTAGGAGGCCTTCTATAGGGTGACTCTATTGGATTTTGTCCATCACACTTTCATGGTCCTCAAAATTGGATTTTCTATAAAAAAAAATTATCTTTTGAAATTAATCGATTCTCAATCGTTTTCCTTCGAATTTTTTTCAGAAGAGAGATCTTAATCATTGTATTTGTCATAAATTGAAAGAACCCTCGAAAAATATCATCCATAAGTAGAGAATTTCCAGGTTGAAATTTCCATCAAAAAAAAATTCTCTAAATTTTTTAAATTTTTTCGATTTTGATCAATTTTGATCGTTTCTATTAAAATTTCTCCCGTTAAATGATTAAGGATAGTTATATTGTGTATGGGTTGAGATAAATTTTTAAAATGTCGATCAATAATTGAAGATTTTAGAGTCTGCAATTGAACCCAGAAAAACGGGTCACAATCGGGTTAAATCGTGGGCAAAGAAGAACGAGTCCATGGATATTTTTGCAACATATATAAGTGTTACTATATCGTGATAGTACAGACTGTTGCGAGATAGTTTAGGAACAGTTTTGTTAGGCTAAAAGTGTTAATTAGATATGTTTGCAACACATATTGTGAAAGCGGTGGTGCTAAACAGTTTAGGAACCTTTTTTTCCAGTGCTATAAGTGTAATCTTCACTATCCACAAATTATTAGCAAGAGATATACATACGTTTCTAAATTTTATCTCCATCACAAAAAAAATATTTTAGTTAAAATTGATTTGGAATTAAAGTGTTTCGGAATTTCGGTCGGCCATCACTGCTGCAGCAGTAGTCTAGTTTAATCTTTTTATCAAATTTTTAGGGTCCATTTGACAAAAAAGTGGCCATAAAAGGGACTCCCTCCCTACGGGCTCTTCGAGCCCTCCGGTCGGTCGACCCAATTAGAGCAGACCTCATGAATATTCGTTATTCTGCGGAAAGGTGCAGGGATAGTTGAACTCGTCAACAAGCAAACAACAATGTGCGATTCAAGAATCAGTTGACCCGCTGAGTTAACAGTTCCGGTTCCTACCAAATATACCCTTCCTAGTCGGTCAGGAGTAGTTCTCTGGTAAGGTTATGTCATCATGGGTTTGACAGTACCAGGAAAACAAGAAAACTGATTTCTCCCTTTCTGTTAAATTGCCCTATAATCTCCGCTTTCTCCAAATCTATGTTATTGGCACATGTTTCTTCCAAATTTGATGCTATGAACTAAAACCCAACTCGGCAAATGTGTCTTCCACTGATGGAGCTAAAAAGGTCTTGGAAATTCTGTACTTCGTTGAACGAAATTCGCCTAAAGAGCTATGAAATTCGGGGAACAAGATCATTTGGAGAAGAGGAAGATTTATTGGGTTGGTTTGTTTTCCTTTTCTCTCCATGATAAAGTTCATTTTATTGGGTTTGTTTGTAATTCTGGGTTTTGTTTAAAATTTTTTCTCGTGGGATTATCTTGGTTGAGATTTGGGGTTTAGGTTTGATGTTTGAGCTGATTAAATTACCTGAAAGTTTTTAAGTTGATGAAAATGTTTGAGTTATAATGTCTGTTTTTGGGACTTAGAATCGCATGAGATGATGTAAGAAGTTGGTGATCATTCAACTACATTCGCCTAATGTTTTATGTTTACAAGAAGTTACACAAGAAATGTACCAGATATTCCAACAGTACACCTGGTGGTGGGAAGCATATCGATGTTCGGCTTCATATGATTTCGAGAATGTCAAACCTTACTTCTGTATGCAGGTAGTATATGATTCACATTTGTTTCGCCCATTTGCTAATCTTTTCGATATTCAATTGAATGACTTTCATGTTTATTTCTCGATTGACTTGTTATACTTGGCAGTTGAGTAAATTAACAGTAAAATTTTATATAGCTGTAAACCCTTCAGCAACTCTAAAATTTAGTAAGTACACTCTTTAGAAAGCCTTAGTATCTTGAACTGATTACAGTATTTATCGAGCGGCGCAGGAATCTTTCATCAAACAGTTATAAAGGTCTGATACTTATTTAGCTATCTTGAATCTGTAATTTGGATACCCTGTAAGTGCAAACCTTTTTCAAAAATTAGGTTGTGCCATAGTGCTATTATTTTATCTTCAGGTTTATAACATTTGTGTTTCTCCGGGGACCTTTCGAACAACTAGATATCTGGTCCTACACCTTCTTCGATTGATGACTTGGAACATGTCCTTACACTGTTAGTTTTCATGCTCAGAGCTTAAGTTTCTTCAAGTTACATTTGTATTGCTCCATTTATCCTTCCTCTTTACACTTCGGTTTTTCGTGATAGAAATTTAAGCAAGAACCGTTTAACTGAAGGGATTCCTTCAGAGTTTGGAAATCTAGGAGTGTGATGGAGACAATATAACTATTCATTTTGTTATACGGGTACTTACTAACTGCTTCACTTTTATAAGAAAAATGGTGCATATTTTCTTTCAAACGGTCCTATAAAATAAATAGAGTACTTCGCCAACACGGTTGTATAAATTTTAATGGGTACCTTGTTTTTCACAGTACTATAAATTATGATGGTTAATTGGCTTTAAGGGTCATATAAATTAAACTAAGTACCCAATCCAGTCGGTAGTATAAAAAAATTTTGAGTGAATTTTGCATTTTGTTATACGGGTACTTACTAACTCTTGCTGTAATTTGGAGAGTAACTATATTCATTGTAAATTCTACATTTTGTTATTGCTTTGTTATATATGTGGAGAATGATGTTGGTTGTTTTTTTTAGTTCAGAGCTGGGAATTTGTTGTTTCATGGCTGTTGGGGACCTTTTTAATGGTATTTGTGATTCCTCCAGTCCTTCGTGGCCCATGGAGTTTGGAAACGACTACATGTCTTCTATCGTATGTGCTTTTATGGGCTTCTCCTGCTTACCTGATATAATAATTTTTATCATGCCGGTCAGCAACCTGAAATTTTGAAGTTGGTGAAATGAAAATGGATTATTTTTATGTTCTACAAGCAAGTGCAGAGTTGGCTTTCTGAAAGGGGAAAGAGGGGAGAAATATTAGGGAAAGTAAGCATGGTTATTAGAAGTTGGCTTTCTGAATGGGAAAGAGGGGAGAAATAATGGTAGTGGCAGTTGTTAAATGTATATTAACAATACCTAAAACATCTTTTAAGCATTTCACACTTTGTATATCTCTTGCAGATAGCTTGGTGATTATAGTTATAGAATTGTTGTCAACAAATCTTGTTGAAGATAGAGCCTTGCATTATAATTTTAGTAAAATATCAAAGTTATCAAGTTGGAACAGAAGTTTATGGACACAATAAGTCCTCATTTTCTGTCTAAAAGTTGAAGTTGTGAGCAGCTGACTAAACCCATGGTTGGAAAACTATGTCGCTGTTGGTTAGGAGTTTGAACATGAGAGATGCTCACTAGAATAACAAACACAGTCGCAAATCAAAGCCCTCTGAAGATTAAGACGGAGACATCTTTAGTTCCCTCCATTTCAGAGCCTCTTCCTACTTCAGTCCATCCAGGTTTGGTGTATTTGATTTTTATTTTGCTTGTGTTTATGGATTTTACTCATCGTTTTGGTCCAAATCATGCATTACCCTTCTGAGTCAATTTGTTTTGTTAATTGAACTTAGATAATTGATGGTCAGGTGATGAGTGCCAAATATTGCATATTTCTTCATCTATTTATTGGCATTTAACTCATCTTTTGTGCTCAGAAATCAGATATTATCCCAGATTCTGTATTTTCTTTGTTTTCAAGAATAAATATTTGTACTAATTAATTTTGTGTTTTTAGGTAGTAAATAAATCTCGAAGAAACTGAGGAGCCAAAAGAGCAGAAAAGTGGAGGCAAGTGTCTATGGAGCAGAAAGCCAAAGCCCGCGCGCGCATCAGTTGCAACCCAACAAGGAGAAACCCATTTACAAGACATGGGCTTGAGCAGTCCAAGACCCGGCCCGTGACCCGGATCCGAGTCCGTCCCTTCCAAGCCGTTAGATCTGATCCACTTCCATCCTACGGTTGCATCGGGCCACGCATCGGATTCACCGAGATCCAACGCTCGTTTCAGCTGGCGCATCACTCCTTGCTACACCCGCTCAACACCACGTATACCTATATATTCTCCCATCAACCAAAACCTAATTTCATTTCTCTTTCTTTCTTCCCTTCACCCGACACTCTCGGAAAACCTCATTTTCTCTCCCGACCATGGCAGCGATTCTTGAGCCACCACCCTTCTTCCCCGACCACACCAAAGACCACCTTTTTCTCCAGACACCGGCCAGGCTACCAGCCATCACCGCCACCTCTAGTTTCTCTCTATCTCCACCACGGCTTCTCCCAACCCTAAGGCGAGCTCGAGATAGATAGAGCTAGGGTTTCATCCAACAGCGTATTGGGGGCTTGCAGAGGCGAATTAGCAGAGGGGACAAGCAATTCTGACCATTGGGTTTGTCGAGTAAGCGTTCAATTTCATTTCTAGGGTTAGAAAGAATTGTGGTATAAATTGAGAAATGAGTGTGATGTAATGGGGGCATGCCTGGACTAGCCAGAGCACCAACTTAGTATAATTTGTATGTTAATCATGTTCTAAGTTTAATTGCTAGGGTTTAGATGAAACCCGTAATCAATTGCTAAGTTTGGTTCATATTTTGCTATTGTTCTTGTTGTGCTATATTGTTTAGGATAAATATAATCTGAACACTTCAACATTTTACTTTCACAGTGTATGCCATGTATCCATTGTAGTTAGATTACTTCTATGTTGAATGTGTTGCAATTCATGCTTCATTGACTGTTATTGATCCTTAGACTAGTTGTGCCCTGAGAAGACAGTTAGTGCTTTGGAAAGATACCTTAATTGCGATTAGAATATCCATCTTAGGATAGGTTTAATCATCTAAGTAATGAAATTGATCTGTGATTAGCTGTACTGTGACAAGACAGCTAATACTAGGGGTTAGTTAATTGCCTTAGTTGATAATAAGCCATCCATTGAGACCCTAGATAAACGGCAGACTTGCATCTTGTCCGGTGTCCATTACAAGGGACAAGAACATTATTGAAATTGGACTGACTTAGCTAAGATTAGGTGGTGGATTCGACTGCCCTAGTGCTCTTTAATTTGCATTCTTGTTATCTATTTCGTGTCACTTGAAAATCATCTAGTCGTATCGACAAAACAACAACATCTGTGTAACACCTCTCTGGAAATCAGTTAGTAAAGCCATTAGTTCAATCTTGCACACCCCATTTCCCTGTGGATCGACCTGTACTTGCCACGCCTCCAACAGGCGCTGTGCACTTGCAGTATTACATGTAGGCGATACTATTTTCATAGCCTACCAAGTTTTTGGCGCCGTTGCCGGGGATTTGGTAGTGTTGCTACGTTGTTTATTGGCTTGCTTCACTGACTTTCAGTTCATCCCTGTATATATATTTGCTATCTATTGTTGTTTTTAGCCCTGTATTAATATAACTTAGCTGTAATTTTTTTTTTCACTTCTGCATCCTTTTCTTTCTTGCATCTTGCATTGCATTTTGTCACTGCATTTTAGCCAGCTGAACTTTGTAACCATGAATCATGCCATCTGTTGCATATCTTAGTTAGCTTAGTACTTCTTACTTGTAGCTTAGTTGTATGTGTTTGAACCACGTACATCTCTGCATCTCATTATTCTTTGGTTTTCCTTTGTGCTTCTTCTAGCTCATTGTTTCTTGCAGCTTGTAACCTATCTTTCTTTCATTTTGCACATGCTATGGCTTAGAGACTGCTAGTTTACACCTGTCAATGCATGTTGTTTACTCAGCACTAGAGTATAACACAATCATCAGCTCAATACATTGAAACATTCATCCTGAGCATACTCATTTGTAGCTTGCACTCACTTTGCATCTGAGCTTTTTGATCTGAGCTACAATTTTATAAGCATCATTGCCTTGTAACTCTTGATCCCATTCAGTCCAAATTACTCTCGGCTTATATTTGGTGTTAATATCATCTGTCTTTCTTTGTAACTTGCACATCCCGAGAGAAATAAAACTCTTTGTTGAGCATACTCCCGAGTCTTTGGTGGTGCAGGCCAGCCAACCCAAGGAAGACAAGGAAAAGCGCAGGACTTGAGGTTAGCTTTGTGAATGAGTATGAATCGAACTAGGATATCTGCATTAGCATCATCCTGTGCTCAACTCTAGCCCCTGAAGCTGTGAGTTTGAGCAAAGCCATAACATAATCTGTGAAATCCAATTTGAATTCTTGCTTGCTGAATTAAGTGTTGTGCATAACCTAACCTGCCCAGGAACAACTTGTGCATAAACCCTGCACCTAAACTGGGCTGAAGCCCACATAACTGTGATGTGCAACCACTGCATTTGCACATAACCACCGGGCTTCCCACAACCACTGGGATGTGCATTTGCTCATGACCTGGGCTGCAAACAAGCTGAAGCCCACTTAAACCAAACTGAAGCCCACTTAAACCAAACTAAAGCCCACTGTGCACTGGGCTCTGCATAACAACTAGGCTTTTGTGCAAATCAGCTTTTCAACATAACCTGGGCCGCACATAACTTGGGCTGCACATTTGCATCAACACCCAGCACTCCTGTGTGCTTAATTCTAGAAATTGGGTGCCATTTTCTTGTATCATTTTTGCATCTCTGTGTTGATATGATTTGATGTGTGCTAAGCTATGGCTGCTTCTTTTTGAGTGCAAATTGAGTTGCTAGATCATGTCAGGATTTTGGTCTGCAACTGGGGATGAAAACAAATCCATCAGAGAGCTTGCTTACGGGCATGCTCCACAATACGAATCCCCACGGACCATAGTGATTTTAGGGAATACTATGAACCTTCTCAGGGCCCTGACTTTGAATGCACATACCCTAATCATTATGACCACATGTATCATCAACCACCATGGGAGGATGAGCAATTCTATCCTCCAATGAACCCGTATATGCACTCAGTGGAAGAAAACCTCATGCGCATAGAGCAAAACAATGCTAGGTTTGAATTGAATGCATTGCATGATCATCCATCTAGCAACATGTCTGAATTTCCCTTCTCTAGTGAACCTTGTGCACAACCATGCAGTGAGTATCCATATGAAGCATGCATACCCACTAGTGAAGGCTCCCCTTCAATTGAACAGCTCATTATGAACATTCAAATGAATCTGACTCAGTTACAAAATGAAGAATGGAAGGAAGTTCATGATAGGATGTGTGTTTCTATTCCTACTCATGCACATGACACTGAATATGAACCTAATCTAGAGGTAGATGAGTGCACTAAAAATGCTACAATTTTGAATAGGGAAATGCAGTATTATTATGATGATGATGATGAATATGAAGAGCATGTGTACTTTGAAAATGTAGTGGAATCTTTAGGTTCAGAGACATTAAGTTTCTCTTCTGTGAACCCTATGAATGATGCTTCTTCTAATATTCATACTTGTGTTTGCTAAATTGAGTCTCAGGCAATTGTTCACTGAAAATGAACATGCTATACCACCTGGTTGTGACTTGGGGAATGTTGAGAGTTTTGGCACCAATTATCTTATGCATGAGAATGAAATTTTGAGTAATGATGATTATGACATGGAGATTGATGAACTGTTTTATGCAAGTGAACATGATTTGTCTAATTCTCAGCCTAGGTCACAATGTGAAGTTTCTTGTGATCTCTCTATGCATGAAATTGAAGATGATGATTATGGACTAGGGCTTGTAGAAATGTTTTATGAACATGAGCATGTCACAGCACTTGTAGATGATTTGGGAGATATTGTTGTGAGTGATACTGTTACTCTTGAGCTCACACATGTGAACAACTTAGACAAACCTAACATCATGCCCATGTCACAGTCTGATAGATTTTCACCCAACCTAGGTTTGGCTTGTCACAAAAATCTTAAACCAACTATTCTGAGAGTTCCTAATTTAGGCCTAGAGCTTTATGCTTCCCAAGTCCTCTTGGACTATTTTGCATCAAAGTATAACACCTTTAAGGAGCCACAGTTGGAATATGTATGTCCGCTTTGTTCTTAGCAAAACTCATTTTGAGTTAGACCTTGTGCATGATGTACCTTTAAAATTGCAAGATTTTGTGCTCAAAAACACATCTCCCGACAAGTTTAGGTTTGGGGGTAACTTATTCACATATGCGGTCTTACTTGCACTCTCATGTTATATTTGTGTAAGGTCATTGATGTTTCGCATACCGTCTTTTGGGTTGATCCTCAACTCTTTAGATTGTTGGTATATGGTGAATTTTCATTGTATATAATCCAGTAGGACTTGCTAAATTTTCTATCTTGAATCGGTTGAGTCTTCTTGTGCATATATTGTGCTAATCCAATATGATCTTAGCTGAGAATGTTGGATTCTAGCCTTGACTAATGAAGCTCCAACCTTGCTTTCGCTGACATCCGGTAATCTCTTCCCTTTTCTCTACTCAACATAGTTCTCATGGTATGTGACTGTTTAAAATTTTATCATCTGTTGACACATTGAGGACAATGTTTGATTTAGGTTTGGGGGTGCATTTGCATATAGAGTTTTTAGTCTTTAATTTCCAAAAAAAAAAAAAAAAAAAAAAATCAAAACTCTTTGTAAATATGTACATAAAAACCTCCAACTTTTAGAGATCTTAGAGTCACTAGCATGCTTCTAGCTATGTTTACATAGAGAGTCTCGACCAAATAACGTAACTTGGAAGTCTTGAGAACACAATCGGGTTTCTTAGTTGATTAGAGCGTTAAAGTTGGATTTAACCATACCGGAGGGCGAATTAGGTCTTTGTTTAGATTTTCGGTAGTAGAATTGTGATCACCCATAGTGGAGACTACCCATTTTTACATCAAGCGAGGCACCAACCTTCGCTTTTTTGTGACTTTCTAGAAAAGTCATTAGAGTGTGTGTCACCGTACGTCAATTCCGGGTAGGAATGGTGAGCTACCCAACTTCGCACCACTTTCAAAGACTATTTTTGATCTCTTGAGTGCTAATTTTGTCAATCATGAGGGTGACGTTTAAAGATGAAAACTCCTTCTAAATATCGATTTGCGATTAGCATCACTCTCTCCCTCTCAACAACATCAACAGATTCATAGAAACACATCATCGTCAAGCAAGCGGAGCATCATCAGAATATTTGAAGAAAAGTTGAAATAGTCCAAGGTTTACGTGCAACAAAGAAAAGAAAAGAAAATAGGATGAGAATTAGTGAAGTTTATGAAATCAAGACAATACAAGTTTTATTGTTTTATTGTTATTTTCATTTCATGTGTTATGTTCAAAAAAAAAAAAAAAAAATGTTTGTCAAGTTTTTGTGAAGTTCAGAAGTTCATCATCAGCTATTGAAGACCGAAGATTGAAGACATTTCTATGAATGCTGAGAGAGAGTAATGTTAATTGCCGATCGGGTGAGAAGGTAAGTGAGTACTCCCATCCTTGCTAATGGTTGATTTCCTTTCTTAGAGATCATCGGAAAAGATTCTTTTTGTCCACACTTCGTGGAGTCTCCAAATTATTTCGGAAGGTTATCCTTCTTACCTTCAACGTGTGCGGGATTTCTCTCTTTATTCCCGCTGCACACATGAGAGACTAAAAAAATGATCTTTTGAGTGCAATTTATCATAAAACCCTAATGGTGAGGCAGAAGTCGAGGCTTATGATCATAATCGAATCCGAATTCTTTCATATGGTATGGTTATTTCTCGCTCAACACTTAAGGATGAGAATGCGTTCTTTGGTAGTTCTAACTTCGTGTTACTAGCATGCAGAAACTCTATATACTCATAGCTCCTTGGATGCTTGAGACTCTTTTACACTCTGAAGTTGGAGAAGGTTTTGTGGGTACACCTCTGGTAAACCCTCACGAGACTACAACTCGTCCACTAGGGACACCTAGGGGTTTAAAGGCTTAGTGCATACGCTAAATGCATTCGAGAGACCGGCGACAAGTGGTATAGTTAGGATTTCTTAATTTGTTTCACTTGAGGACAAGTAAAATTCGGTTTGGGGTATTTGATTAGTGCCAAATATTGCATATTTATTCATCTATTTATTGGCATTTAACTCATCTTTTGTGCTCGAAATCGGATATTATCCTGCATTCTCGTATTTTCTTTGTTTTCAAGAATAAATATTTGTACTAATTAATTTTGTGTTTTTAGGTAGTAAATAAAGCTCGAAGAAACTGAGGAGCCAAAAGAGCAGAAAAGTGGAGGCAAGCGTCTATGGAGCAGAAAGCCAAAGCCCGCGCCCGCATCAGTTGCAACCCAACAAGCAGAAACCCATTTACAAGACATGGGCTTGAGCAGTCCAAGACCCGGCCCGTGACCCGGATCCGAGTCCGTCCCTTCCAAGCCGTTAGATCTGATCCACTTCCATCCTACGGTTGCATCGGGCCACGCATCGGATTCACCGAGATCCAACGCTCGTTTCGGTGGGCGATCACTCCTTGCTACACCCGCTCAACACCACAGATACCTATATATTCTCCCATCAACCAAAACCTAATTTCATTTCTCTTTGTTTCTTCCCTTCACCCGACACTCTCAGAGAAAACCTCATTTTCTCTCCCGACCATGGCAGTTACAGAGCCACCACCCTTCTTCCCCGACCACACCAGCACCACCTTTTTCTCCCGACACCAGCAGAAGCTACCAGCCATCACCGCCACCTCTAGTTTCTCTCTATCTCCACCACAGCTTCTCCCAACCCTAGAAGCTGAGCTCGAGATAGATAGAGCTAGGGTTTCATCCAACATCGTATTGGGGGCTTGCAGAGGCGAATTAGCAGAGGGGACAAGCAATTCTGACCATTGGGTTTGTCGAGTAAGCGTTCAATTTCATTTGTAGGGTTAGAAAGAATTGTGGTATAAATTGAAAAATGGAGTGTGATGTAATGGGGGCATGCCTGGACTAGCCAGAGCACCAACTCAGTATAATTTGTATGTTAATCATGTTCTAAGTTTAATTGCTAGGGTTTAGATGAAACCCATAATCAATTGCTAAGTTTGGTTCATATTTTGCTATTGTTCTTGTTGTGCTATATTGTTTAGGATAAATATAATCAACACTTCAACATTTTACTTTCACTGTGTATGCCATGTATCCATTGTAGTTAGATTACTTCTATGTTGAATGTGTTGCAATTCATGCTTCATTGACTGTTATTGATCCTTAGACTAGTTGTGCCCTGAGAAGATAGTTAGTGCTTTGGAAAGATACCTTAATTGCGATTAGAATATCCATCTTAGGATAGGTTTAATCATCTAAGTAATGAAATTGATCTGTGATTACCCGTCTTGTGACAAGACAAATAATACTAGGGGTTAGTTAATTGCCTTAGTTGATAATAAGCCATCCATTGAGACCACTGGATAAACGCAGACTTGCATCTTGTCCCAGATCCATTACAAGGGACAAGAACATTATTGAAATTGGGTGACTTAGCTAAGATTAGGTGGTGGATTCGACTGCCCTAGTGCTCTTTAATTTGCATTCTTGTTATCTATTTCGTGTCACTTGAAAATCATCTAGTCGTATCGACAAAACAACAACATCTGTGTAACACCTCTCTAGAAATCAGTTAGTAAAGCCATTAGTTCAATCTTGCACACCCCATTTCCCTGTGGATCGACCTGTACTTGCCACGCCTCCAACAGGCGCTGTGCACTTGCAGTATTACATGTAGGCGACACTCTTTTCATAGCCT